>CM076674.1:177610867-177620867 GCA_038501925.1 Xenopus petersii | reverse complement strand
TATTAGCTTAATCTACTATTTTTTTAGCAATTTATCAAGTACCCAAGCCATAAAGTCCACAAATAAAAAAGTATGTCAAAGGAAAGCTGTTGAAGTTATGTAGAAGTCAATGGACGCTGCCTTTCTTTTCTTGCAAAGATCTGTCTTACATTCTTGTTTTTGATTTTTTTTTTTTAAATTTTTTTTTATTAAGCAAATCTAAAGTGTAATACATACAAAGTAAAATGAACAATCGTACATATTACTTACAATTCAAAAGGAACATTGTTGTATTTAGTTACATGAAAATATAATAAAGCAAATTTAAAACATAACAAACATAATTGTGGTGTCTCTTTGTTCAGCCTTTCATACTAAAAGAAGGTATACAGTCTGAGGTCTATCAATTCATGTCCCCCCTGGGTTGCTATCAATTTGCCTGGACTTGTTTTGCTAAACCCTTGCTATATCTAAACCTACTGTTGCCGACCTCTGCCTGTTACTGGACTTTGCTTTTGCTAACCCCTGGCCATATCTGAACCTGCTGTTGCTGACCTCTGCCTGTTACTTGACTTTGCTTTTGCTAAACCTCTGGCTATATTTGAACCTGCTGTTGCTGACCCCTGCCTGATTCTGGATTCTGTTGTTCATTCTCCAGCTTATTCAGAGCCTTTCTATTACCATCCACCACCTGTTTTGAATTCCCTGTGTCCATCATCCATCCAGATTTCTGCCTGGGTATGACTGCTTCTGTGCGCAGGTGGTTCATCCTGTTGAGACATCGGACGCTCATACCTCATGGTCACTGGCTCCCTCTTGTTCCAATCCAAGGGGACATCAGTGGGAAGCTGTAAGAGTGGTCCTCCCTAACATCTCAGTTCCAGGACCCAGGTAATATCCTGACACCCAATACCTGAGCTTCTAAAAGTGTTGTTGCATTGGTTAAATTTGGTGTTGTCCATTGTCGTGCCAATGTAATTTGTTATGCTAGGTAATATAAAAAGAGGTTTGGTGCTACCAAACCTCGCAGATTTGTTGGTAGTTGGAGGGTGCAGATTGTGGGCCTAGGAAATTTGCCATTCCAGAAAAATGTGAGCATGAAACTTTTTAGTTTTGTAAAGGTTACATTTGGTATTCCAATCGGAGCTTGCCTAAATATATATGTTAGTTTTGGAAGGATCACCATTTTAAACAGATTAATTAGTCCCATGACGGATAAAGGAAGTTGGCCTCAAGCTTCAGTTTTCTGTTCTATAAATCTGTTTAAGTCTTTATGAATCCATATTCCTAGATATTTGATGGTCTCTACCCATTTTAGGACTTGTTGATTTAAGGGGGAATTTGGTGGAAGGGGACCAATTGGGAAAAGCACTGATTAGGACCAGTTAATTTTAAGTCCTGAGTAGTTTTTATGCTTATTAATCACCCTTAGGGCCAGTGGCAGGGCCCGATCCGAGTTAGCTAAGTACAGGAGTGTATCATTCACATACATAGAGATTATCTCTTTTTTTTGTACCTATTTTCAACCCTTCCATACTTAATTCGGTTCGCCATGGGATCCATAGCAATTGCAAACAGCAGTGGCGATAGGGGGCACCCCTGCCTCGTACCTCTAGTCAAGTTAGACACTTTGGTGTTAGTTCTGACTTTGGCAACTGGGAGATGATACAGTTCTTTAACCAAATTTGAAAAGTTGGGGTGAATTCTCATTTGTTTCTTGGTGGCCCAAAGGTATTCCCATTCCACTGAGTCAAAGGCCTTTCATTGTTTAGTGATGCCACTATTCTGCCCCCTGGATTATCATATTATATGGTCAAGTTAGTATAGAGCCTTCTAATATGTGTCAGTGGTCCGTCCAGGCATAAAGCCTGTTTGGTCCGGGGATATTATAATGGAGAGGTGCTCTGCAAGTCTAGAGGCTAATGCCAGTATTTTTGGATCTGCATTGATTAGAGAGATTGGTCTATATGATAAACACTCTAGAGGGTCTTTCTCAGGTTTGGGGATCAGGACAATCAGTGTTTCTCTCATTGAAGCGGGCAGATGTTTCCCATCCATCACACCATTGAACAGTTTAACCAGAAGTGGTGCAAGTTGCTTAAAATGTTTCTTATACCATTCCATGGGTATGCCATCTGTACCTGGGGTTTTCCCTGCCGGGAAGTCATTAATGGCATCTTCCACCTCTTTCTGGGTGATAACAGTTGCTAAAGAGTTAGAGGTGTCCATATCTAGTCTAGATAGGTCAGTTCTCTCCAGATACTCCCCAATCCTCTCTTGGGAAACACTTAGCTTGGAAGTATATAGCTCTTTATAATAGCTTACAAACCTGCTATTTATTTCCCTCGGTATAGAGACTGTTTCCCCATTATCTAGTTTGACCACTGGGATGACAATAGATGCATTTCCATCTTTGGACAACAGTGCCAGGAGTTTCCCGTTTTTTTTCTCACCATACTCAAAAATATTGGCTTTTTGGTATAAGATATGTTTTTTGGTAATCTCTAGTTGAGCCAATGACAGTGATCTTTGACTGTCTTTCCATTCTTTGATCTTTGGATCAGTTGGGTGTTGCACACACGCAGCTTCCTTTGTTTGTAATTTTTGGGTCTTGCATACAATGTCTGCTGCAAGGCTTATAGTTAGTGATTTTATGGTATATTGCTGATATATTCACCTCTTATATAAGCCTTTAATGCATCCCAAGTTATATCTAGGGGAACCTCCTCTTGAAAATGACTCTATACTGTTGTGGATATTGTCTGGCATTTGCTCATGATTCACCCAGAAGGGGCTTAACCTCCAGATCCTATCTACTGGATCAGGGGATATTTGCAGATTGAGAAGAATTGGGGAGTGAGAATTTCTATGTCCTATACACATTTAATCACCTCCTCACATCCTAGGGCCAGATCAATTCTAGTTAAGTTATTATAGCTTGCCGAGTACACATTTTGAGGGGATGCAACTTATCTAGTTCAGGATCTGATATTGCACTAAAATCACCCATTAAGAGCAAGGGTCCGATGGAGAGAGTAAGTATTCCATTACTTCATCTAGAATATCATGCTTAAATGGTACATACATGTTTACTAATGTAAATTTCTTCCCCAAATACCATAGCTATCAGATATAATTTTTTCTAATGTGAAAGGACAGGTTTTGCATACCAAGATGGATACCCCTCGAGAGTAGTTAGAATAGAGTGAAAGATACATTGAGCCAACCAGGGCCTTTTAAGTGCCAAGATTTTGCCACCAGCCAAGTATGAAGTAAAATGAACGGGGGTCTTGTTCTGTGGATAAAGTCAAAGACTTATCTCTGTGTAATCGGATCACCAAGACCACGAACGTTCCAAGATTGAAATGTAACTGTTGCCATGGCATTTGTGGTTTAAGAGAAAATTAGTTTAATTGTGGTTTCAAAAAGCTCTAAAATTCAACCTTCATTAGATGGGCCTCTATAGTAGAATGGAATAAAAGTCTCAAGTGTTATTTAAAATCATGTTTTTGGGAATGTTTAGCACTGCTCGCAATATAAAATCAGTCACTGGTGAATATCACATTGCGCATTATCGCTAGGCAAAGATTTAGCATTAACACCTGCTCCAGGGGTTTTGGTAGATATTTTGGTTTTGTACAAAAAAAAACACTTTGTGATTGTGAAATGTTATTACATACACTGTTTGCAAAAGTAATTTGGTTGCAAACTTTGCAATGAAGTCATCGAGGTCTGTAATCAGTCGAAAAGGACACAAACACGGGTGCTAACATTTGCAGGTGTCTTTGCGTAGGTTTACTTACAAAACATATAACATTCCCAAAATATGTCTTACTTGAACAGCAGCTTATTTGCATTGACAGAAATATTTGTATACGTATACATACATGTTAATAGATATCTGTACATTCAGTAAATCCACCTTTTAAAAATCCAGTTTATTAGATCCATTCTATTTTTTTTTTCTCTCCTTACATGAGATTAAGGGCTGACAAAGATGATGTATTGTGTTGATCTGAAACATCTTTGGTATATATTACAGATGCATTCAAAAGTCAATGAATTCATATCTTCAACTAAATTCTCCAGTTTGCTAAAATGAAAAAGAGATTACAAGAGAAACTTCATATCATTTCCTACCATAATTTAGATCCTCATAACAGCATGAATTTAAAACATTGATTTCTTTTATTAAGCCTTGAGTCCAAAGACAGACTGTGTAACATAAATAGCCACTGTACAAAAAACATACAGTGCTGACAGCTATATATCTTTTTAATGCATATGAAGCTGTTTGACACTCAGGACTTATTCAACATAATTCTTCATGTGCCTTTCATTGCTACACTATACACATCTAGTACTGAACACTATATTTCTGGTACCATTATGGCATAATGAAAAGGACATACTCAGAATAGGTCCTTAAGGGCAGCAGCTAATGGGAATCCAGGTGCTCAAAGTGACAGCCCTTAAAATGCCACAAGCTACTTATTTACTTTAAAAAAAAAAAAAAGGTAAACAAAAGAGGTCTTTCCATTTTCATGTTCTGCGACATGTAATTGCATTTCAATTGAATCAGCGCATATTTTCCCTTAAAATAAGATTTCAAATCAATCATCTTTTCTTTTGTGGTTTGGAACTAATGGAAGCTGAGAAAATTCTCACTGTGTCTTTTCTTGAGACATACTGTTTGATGGATTTTGTTGAAAGCTGAAATGGTAGTGTAGCTCTACATGGCCACATTTTATGACTTGACTCATGTTTAAATCTATAGTTATGTGCATATATATTGTACCAGTGATATGGAAGAAGGGATTAAAATAGCAGTATAAGGCTGCACAGAAGGGAATAGTAAAGAATTGTCAATTGACCATGAACAGTTCTGTTGCTCTTTGCCATGGTTAGAAGTCAAGAAGCAGTAGATTTAGGGGGTTATTTGCTAAAATTCTTGGGGGGTTTTTTTATATAAAATCAGAATTTTTGTGAAAAAAACACAATTTTTTCAGAATTTATTAAACCCAGAGGATGCAAAAGTCTGAATCAGAAAATTCAGCATCGCAGACCTGTCAATGGGAGAAGTCCCAATGATTTTTTGATGTGTGCTGGGTTTCATGCAATACCCAGAAGTTTTTGTAGTTTTCGGGCAAAGAACATAAGAAATCAGAAAAATCTCGAAAATTGGGTGGAAATTCTGAAAAATTCATATTTTTCATTATTCTTTGGGATTTTTTTGTGCAAACGAAATTTTCAGAAAAAAGTGTATTAATAAATAAGCCAAAAAAACCTCTGTAGAGTTATTTTCAGAAAAAAATTTGATAAATATGGACTTTGATAAATAACCCCCTTAGTTCTGACCAGGAATTAAGGACAGATGCCCAGGTAGATAGATAGCTGTGTATGAACCATTTTAATCAGAAAAACATTCTATTTTGTGCTGACTATTAAGCGTAATTAGCATATTTTTGGTTTTTGGAGCAAAATAAAAAAATAAAGATGTCTATATTAAAGGGAGAAAAATAAAACATTTTACTCAGTTCCATAATAAAAAAAACTGAAATGTTATATATTCATTATTATTATAAAGTGACCCAATTCTAAGCAAAACAAAACTACAACTTCCATCCTCACCATCCTCAAGGGGTTGGCAAATTGCCAGGTAATGATTATGACATAGCACGAAAGATAAGAGCGTACATTCCAAAAATCTGTATAGGTACTGCGTAAATACTATTATAATACATTATAACTTGACATTAAGCCCGTTAAATTAACGGGCGCTACAACATATGTAGTCAAACATTCAGGGGCCGATTCACGAAGGGTCGAATATCGAGGGTTAATTAACCCTCGATATTCGACTAGGAACTAAAATCGTTCGACTTCGAATATCGAAGTCGAACGATTTTGCACAAATCCTGCGATCGATCGAAGGATTTTTCATTCGATCGAACGATTAAATCCTTCGAATCGAACGATTCGAAGGATTTTAATCCAACGATCGAAGGAAAATCCTTCGATCAAAAAAACCCAGGCAAGCCTATGGGGACCTTCCCCATAGGCTAACATTGACTTCGGTAGCTTTTAGCTGCCGAAGTAGGGGGTCGAAGTTTTTCTTAAAGGGACAGTACTTCGACTATCGAATGGTCGAATAGTCGAACGATTTTTAGTTCGAATCATTCGATTTTCGTAGTCGAAGGTCGAAGTAGCCCATTCGATGGTCGAAGTAGCCCAAAAAAACTTCGAAATTCAAATTTTTTTTAATTCGAACTCTTCACTCGAATTTAGTGAATCGGCCCCTTATAAAAACAGAATTGTTCTAGTCTAAAAAAAATTCGCCAGAGACAGTCCGTGGGTCACATGCGCAGTAGCGCAATCCCATGGACACAGGGACTGGACGCAGAGACACTTCAACTTTATTAATTCGCCAGAGACGGTCCGTGGGGCACATGCGCAGTAGCGCAATCCCACGGACACAGGTGTGCCACCCTACTGGTGATTTAGATTCCAGCCGACGGGAAGCAAGTTTGGGGAGATTAGTCACCCGAAGAAGAGGCGATTTGTCGCAAATGAATCTCTCCGAGTGTCTCTGCCCTAAGAAGGGTGACATGTGCTCACCGCCTTGCACCCTAGGGTTACCTGTAATATATTTGGGTGCTGAAGCCTTTGTAGTAGGATAATTTCTTTGAAGATCTTGAAGGAAGCCAGCCTGTAGCAGTCCTCTAGGGTCCCATAGTGCCTGACACAATTCTGGATGTCGTGTCCCCCGAAATTGCCCGATTTTAGCGCCACCGACACGCTGCCATTGAGGAGCGATTTAAAGACGGCTTTGGAGTAACCGGAGCCCAAGTAGCGCACGTCGCTGCCGTTTATGATGTCCTGACAGCCCAGCCGGGGAGAGCGCAATGATACGTCTATTTTGTTGTTGCCCAGCGCTGGGAATACGCTGCCCCTCTTCACCTTGTTGGATTCCCATTTGGGCTGAGGCTGCGCCAGGTCCATGAGACGTCTCTCCAGGGGTCGGAGAAGTCTCGCCGAGGTCGGAGGAGGGGTCGCCCGGTGGTCTCTGTAGCGCAGCACCTCCTCGTAGCGCTCCCGCAGCTGCTGCAGCAAAGGGCACAAAGACGCAGCGTCAGTTTCATCCTGGAGTCACCGCTGCTTCTGATGGTGATGAAACCCCGCGGGGGTGCAGAGCAAGTTGAGCAAAGTGCCAATAAAGAAGGAGAGACAGAAAGCATCAGCCACTGCAATCTTCCTGCATCTCATGATGATGAGCCCAACCCCGGCTCTGCCGCAGCTACTCCTTGCGTCCAGATGGCACGGGGATGATTGGGGCTGCGCTTTGAGCTCACATTGTACAGCTCCTTGCACTGCTGCGCCTCAACCATATAATTCATCCAAGTGCGTGTGACACCCACCTTATTATTAGCCTCAAGCACAAGCCACCCTGCCGCTCACATAAGCCCCCCGCTCTGCCAACACCACCCCCTTGCGTCACTCCATGGACAGCTCCACCCCCACTCACTCTGAGTCTGCAGCAAAGGCGTCTGGGAGTTGTAGTTCCTGTGTGTAATTCTATAGCACAAGGGCAGTGATCTCCTGCACTAAACTCTACAATAGCCACGGCTGATCGTTCCAGCAGCAGCAGCTTGGGATGAATAATAAGACGGTCCGTGGGGCACATGCGCAGAAGCGCAATCCCACGGACACAGGGACTGGACGCAGAGACACTTCGACTTTATTATATAGGATGCCAGGCTGGTCAACTAGGTGCTAGAGCATCTAAATCTATCTGTGGTGGCCTAAGACCACATGGCATCAATGTGCATTGAACTGCAGGGCTAAGTAAATTTTATGGATCTCAGCCATTTCACCAAAGCAGTAACAGAACCACCACATTCAAGTGGACAAAATGCTTGCGAAGTTGCACTAGTGACAATACGATCAGCAGTTTGAAGTTACGCTAGCGATACCTAATTAGCATTTGGCGTGAAGTTAAAGTACAATGGACGTATATGTTGCAGTAACTACATTACACTACACAAGGCCAGGGAACATTAATGAAATAAAATAGAGTTATATTAGGGGGCCGATTCACGAAGGGTCGAATTTCGAAGTTAAAAATACTTCGAAATTCGACCCTCGAATTGAAATCCTTCGACTTCGAATATCGAAGTCAAAGGATTTAGCGCAAATCCTGCGATCGAACGATCGAAGGATTTTTCGTTCGATCGAACGATTGAATCCTTCGAATCGAACGATTCGAAGGATTTTAATCAAACGATCGAAGGAAAATCCTTCGATCAAAAAAAGCTTAGCAAGCCTATGGGGACCTTCCCCATAGGCTAACATTGACTTCGGTAGGTTTTATCTGCCGAAGTAGGGGGTCGAAGTTTTTTTTAAAGGGCAAGTACTTCGACTATCGAATAGTCGAATAGTCGAACGATTTTTACTTCGAATCGTTCGAATCGAAGTCGAAGGTCGTAGTCGAAGGTAGAAGTAGCCCATTCGATGGTCGAAGTACCCAAAAAATACTTCGAAATTCGAAGTATTTTTCATTCGAACCCTTCACCCGAGCTGAGTGAATCGGCCCCTTGGTGTAATATTGACCTACACATGTGCCCACTGTATAGTTTAGGTGCCATATGTTGGATAATGTTGGGTGGAAGGAGGGAACCCAAAAAAATTTTTAGGAACTCCTATCTACTCTATTGCACTTCGCCTGATCTGAGGTGGCGAAGGCAAGTCTGGCGCATGAGGTAACATTCATTAAAATCTGCATCTTAGTGAATTTGCGTAGTTACGTCCATTTGCCAGAGTGAAAATTCTCCTGGTGTTAGATTGCGAAGTAGCGCTAAAGTTTATCTCCTTCGCTGGTGAATTTTCGCTAGTGTTAGTCAATTTGCCCTTTAGTAAATTTGCCTATTAAGTGGTATAGGTCAATTAAAGCTCATCCATACTGTTCAAAAAATGTAGGATCAGAGGGCTCAGTCAGGGGAAAAAAATATTGACTATACAGTAACTCGAGGAAGCATGGATATGGAAGCTTGTCTACAGCAAAGCAAGTGAAACAGTGTAGCCACTTCAACTCATATACTTATGGCACAAAATTTAGCTTATAAATAACCAGAATATACAATGTACTCAGTATTACTCAGAAAGTAGGCATCAATGGTAAATGTTAAAAATAAAAAGAAGTATACAAAATCAGTCCAAAGTTCATTTAGTCCAAATGGGCTATACAAATCCATTTCAACTCCTTTGGAGTAGCAGCCTGATCTCTATAACCACCCCATATTGGGTGGGGGTTCATGGTCAAGCACCATGAACTGTAAGTTGGCAAGAGTGTGTTTGTGTAACAAAAATTAGCAACCACTGGTGTGTCAGCTTTGCCTGTCAAAAGGTCAGTATGGATGGAAGACCTGTGATTAGCCATATGGTACCTGAAGGTTGTGATAGTCTTATCAATGTACATTTGGCCACAATGTTTGACTTGTTACACTGTGAGATGGGGTGGGTTGCATCCTTGTAATGCCACAATGATTTCCAGCCATACACTGTTTATCTTGGGTCCACTGTTTTTTTCTGTAACTTTGAGAAAGGCTTTGCTCTAATGAATCACTTTTATGTTTGCCTGCAAGTCATGCAAGTGCGGTATCAAGTTTTCATATATGTGTATACAGGTATATTTAATTTTTCCTTCTTAAACCAATAAATAAATCTCAGCCTAGAGAAAACAACTTTGGCCATGTAAGTATTAAAATGAGAAAAAAAAAACCTTTTGCACTGTTCTATTATAAAAAAAAAAAAAAAATATATATATATATATATATATATATATATATATATATATATATATATATATACACAGTATATATATATATATATATATATATATATATATATATATATATATATATATATATATATACACGTATGATATAAAGTGAAAGGAAACACAGTGCAGTAACAGAGTACACAATTTATAGCCAAAGAGAGGCCTCTGTTACTGCACTGTGTT